>CM056170.1:47367700-47399193 GCA_029691765.1 Entomobrya proxima
CGAGCACAACTTAAATAGAACTGAAATGAAAACATAAACTGAATCAATTAGCATGACGTACTTACGATTCGGAGAGGCTAAGACAGAGAAAGTTGAGCTGTCAATATCAGCCATGGTGGGAGTGACGACGACAGGACATTTCTCTGCCTGGCTTTTTCCATTAAACAGCTAAAACAGAACTGAATAACAGATTTGGCCAAACTCATATCACATTCATAAACATAATTCCTCACATAAAAACTACTTAGTTGGTCTGGAATCCGGATAACTTTTATAAAAATGGAGCACGAGTCAAGTTCCACTGCAACCGCCGTATACCAGCAGTCAGGTCAACAACACAACTCCTACAGTTGTTAAAGAGCGTACACGGAAACATGAACAAGAAAAAAAGTCATTTTATTAACGATGAAAACGATGCCTCACAAAAACAATGCAACACATTTTACTTGACACAAAACATAATAAACTTTTGCACTTACCAAATCTCCGGTAACCAGAAATCCAGCGGTCCAGGGAAGAAAGCGGTCTAGAATGACGATGACCCAACGCAAGACCTGATGAAGATTTTAAGAATGCTTCGATCGTATTTTTTCAAATGCAGACGAACCAAATACTTCAATCCAACCTACGACCTGCTTTTTAAATCCAGGTAAAAGGTACAAAGCACCTTAATTCCGTTTTTCCAAGAGCTGGCAAGAGCTCCCACAATAGTTAGCCACATGCATTTATCAAAGAAAAAGAACCAATCCCTCCACCAAATTTCGTAAAAAATCGTAATTCGTAAAATTTCGTAATTGCCTTATGGAGTTTACCATGTTGTCATTTAACGCTCCATATATCCTTTCCTTAGGGTAACTTAGATAAACAGTAGCTAAATCTATTTAGAAACTACTGGTGACGTCCAGTGAAAAAATCCACTTTACACATTTCAGTTTACATGTGCATGCGTCGGTTTCTGTGCCCGGAAATATTTTTTTGCATAATGCAGACATCCTTTACAAGATTAATCAGTAACCTTTCATCGCGTCGCATGCAAATAAGCAGTAAAACAATGAAATTTGTCGGAATAGGTAGTTATAAAACAAGCCTTATAAACACATTCATTGACCATTTTTAACCCAAAGTGCGTTTGATGGGTTCGATGTTCAAAAATCTACAAATATGATATTAGATTCTTAAAAATTGACGTCAACAAAGAATAATACATACAATCAGGTTTCTGTTGAAATGCCTTTCTGTTTTTATCTATTTTAATCATCTACTTAATTTGAGTTATTCTGATAAATATGGAGTAATTTGGTTTGAATTTTATAGTTGTGCCGAATGCACTTTTGCATTTTGAACAATATTTACCCAGATTAACTAACACAAATACAACCACAATATTCCCTTTTAGCGAAGCACTCTCTGGATCTGTAGAGAACTCTGAGCTACCAATAAATTCCATTTTTTCCAATTTTGATAACCAAGAAGCTACTCCTGATTGCTATATTAATCTAACTTGAGTTTCCGAACGGGGTGAAAAATATCCATAAAAGTTTAATGCCATGAATTGTTTAAGTCTGTCAGAGTCAAACTTAAAGGACCTTGCTTGAATGTCGAACTGTATGGGATGAAAGCACAGAAGCTTCCCATAAATTTTCTTGTATATTTCAAAAGCTTTCCAAATTAGTACAGTAGCCATTTCTTTGTTACTGCTGAAGCTACAAAATACCAAATTAAGTGCTAGCTAGAATTTAGGCTTGAAAGTTATTTCGTTGTTGTTAAAACGAGCTTGAAATGGGATTGTATTTATGTGAATAATGGCGTTTGTACGCGTTTAGAACAGTCGTTTTCTGTGCGAGCAATAGATATGGTAGTTCTAAGTCTGACAATTTTATTACAGTTTCTTTGTGTAGGACATGCAATGTCAAAAGTTCATATATTTAGTATGATTTTATCATGTTTTGCAAAAAAGGGAATACTGATTTACCTTGTGTTATAATTATAGATGTTAATCTTTGCAATAGACTACCGTCACAGCTGAAAATAACAGTCGTAATATAATTGAAAAATAATAAATTTTTAAATATCAGAATGGTTACTGTTGGCTTGAGGAGTATTCTGTAATTAGGTCTCACAGGAGTGTATTTCGCGCAAAACAAGACAAATTCTTTGCATTCGCATATTACCCCAGACCGTACGGCATGCATCACGGCAGATTCATCGTCACCCTACAGCACATAACATACATCAATACTGAACAAACCCAGAGCACATACAATTATTAAAAAACAAACCAATACGGGCGGATGGCCGGACGGACGGTCGGAATAGAAAACTATCAAGTACCTGAGCGATACTTAATAATCAGTTTTAAGTTTAGTTTTGCATTCATTTTATGTAGAAGAAATGTTTATGTATAAATGCGTGCTGTAGGGTTGATATGCTGCTGCACCCGATTACCCGTATAGCAAAAGTGATGAATTTGTGCAGCCAATCGTAGCACAGTACCAAAGAATTTGTCCTGTTTTGCGCGAAATACACTCCTGTGAGACCTAATTACAGAATACTCCTCAAGCCAACAGTAAAAATATCCCAGCCCATTCTAGCATTGGTGAGATAACAAATATGTTTTTATGAAAACCTGAGAAATCTAAATTAGATCAAAATGTCAAAAATAATATTGGATTTTATGTAAGCCAACCTTTTTTTTAGAAGAGTCAGCCATGTATCTTCAATTAATTATCTTTTGTGTGGAAAAAGAATTAGTTTACTTTCAAAAAAATGCTTGAATGTAAAATGTAGAAATTCTGAGAGTTTTCCCAGAATATTAATGGAAATGTTTCGATAAAACGCAAAACAAGTTGTAAATACATTGAAATCAGTGTGTAAACCAGCTAATACCACAACATTTGAACCCACTTGAGCAGTAACTCAATTAAAACAACGTTCTCATACATTCTAAAATAGTTTCATATGATTGAGATTGAACTTGTACCGGATATCCTTACAATGCTGCCCAGAATGGGTTTGTATGCAGTGTGTCTAGCTCAGTTAACCTCCATTAACTCAGAGCTCAAGAGCCAGAAAGCAATTGCCAATTGCTTTCGCAAAATGTATGCCGTATATACCACAAAGAAAAATTCTAACTTTTTCCTGCGTTTTTATGAAAATGCTGCTGCCAAATGAGTACCAAGCTGAAAATATAAATCAATACATTTTGTCTCACTTGGAAAACTTGAAGAAAATTACTTTCCCGCTGCTATAAATGCTGATAAAAATAGGTTTGTACAAAGTAGCTGTGAAACCAAAGCAGCTCCATGAAAAGCCCATTTTTAGATTCCGCTATCCCATTTCAGTTAAGATCAAGGATTGGACTCCTTACGGACAAACCTGGAGTCCGCCCCGAAATTTCGCCGAAAAAATAATTTGCACAAACAAAATAAAATTTACATAAGGTAGATAAAACGCAAATAAGATAAAGAAGGGATAGTTCACACAAAACGTTCCGAAAACTTTACCAAAAACACATAGCCGATTGGCTCACGCCAGCAGTCTATTCTAGGCTTAGGCGTAGGTGCAGCAGGCTGTAGCAGGTTTTTCTGAGCTGAAGCTTAGCGATAAAATGTATGCATATGGATTTTTTTCCTTTTTACGATAGTAAATTTTGAATGGCCCTTCCTTATCAAAAATGCAAATTAGCTTTGGCCTTATCTCTAACCCATGCGGGATCCTATATACTTCTGTACTAAATTTCGGCGGATTTCTAGCATCGGCGGGCTAATCTAAAGTAAATGGAGCGCCCGGCTAATTTGTACTATTCCGGGGCAGACTCCAAGTTTGTCGGTAAGGAGTCCAATCCTTGGCTAAGATGATTTTTAACATAAAATTGATGTGTATGCTAGCACACATCCGTGCAGCAAACTGTTCACTTTTCAATTTCATAAGTTGCCCACATCTCTGCTGTGCATATGTACAAAAGAATGCTTTTTACACTCGGGTCTTGCATCATAGGAAGGGCATCAAAAGGAAAGTGTTACCAGTAAATCCGAAACAAATAATTCGGCAGTAAAAAAACGAATTGAGAGAATATATTGATGCTTCATCAAAACTGCCTAATAATACCCAACAATGGGTAAAAATGTAGTAGTCAGTTTTTAGTATGGCTCACAATTTAACGGTAACTTTCTTTTGGAGAACTGGGTACCCAAATTGAATTATGGAATGTAAAAATTTCTTTCATACTAGAAGTAAAGTCATTATAAAGACACATTACTGTTGAAACATAGTAGCTTTAATGACATGTAAATAAATAGCTTGCCACGGGAACAATTTTGCACCTTTATGTGCACATAAACATTACGAATCAGCATTAATGCAAAAGTTGACCTTGGTTTTGAATCGAGCTTCAGCTCAAGTTTAAAGTTGAAAATTTTAAAGACTTATTTACAATTCTAATGCAAAAAAGTTGCAAGAATTATTCCGTTTGTTTGCACTAAAGTTTTTGCCCACTATTGCAAGGAAAACAAACGTCTAATTTTCTAAAGAGCAAAATGGAGCACATAATACACGGTAATTATAAACCCCGGAAATTTGTACGTTTGTACGTTTTTGAAATGAAGCATAAAAGGTGGCCCAGCAACATCACTACTCATCACATCTTTGCAGTTTAGTCGCTTTTTAGTCACTGAAGTGAAAGTACTCAAATTTTCCTTAAACAAATACTTTCTCCAAAACCGCAATACAAAATGGCAAACCAAAGTGAATTTAATTTTTCTGCAAATATTTCAAGTAATGACAGCTTTGCATCTACTATCTGTTCAAACCAAGTCTTTAATACTTTTAGCGACGTTTTTGCTTTGTTTCAAAACAAAAATTGTTATCGTTTCTGGCTTCCATACACAGTTTTTCTATTTGTCTCCAATTTCGTATTACTTGTCATAGGTCTATTTGGAAATTCTGTTATAACTCATGCGACATTGTTTGAATTAAAAACTAAAACGGCATCCAATAAATTCTTTCTGAACCTGGCAATATCAAACCTGCTGTTTATAATGTGCTGCATACCCGCATCCCTGATTTCAAATTTGTTTACACGTAAGTTCTACTTTTATATCAAACATAAACTTTAAAGCCATTAAATTAAAATGTCATAAAGTGTATACATTAATTTACAGCACTGATTTTTTCCGAGACAACATGTACCGTTATATCTCATGCAAATACTCTCTTTGCTTTCTCATCGGTGTATTCTTTGATGGCCATTTCGGTTGACAGGTAAGAATACTAATACAATTTTAAAGTTTTTCTATTTCATGACCTAAATATACTAAGTAAAAATCTAAATATTTTACTTCTGCTACATATTGTTTTCAGAGTCAAATCGCTCTATCCTTCAATGGGTACAACCCCAGTTATCAAAACGCGTCAAGCGTCCAAGTGGATTTGTGTAATTTGGTTACTGGGAGCAATATCTGCTTTCCCGTGGGCTTCGGTATTCAGATATACTTCGACGAATGATGAAACTTTCCATATCCTACGTGATCAAGGATACCTACCATTTTGCACTGACGCTTGGCAGACAAAACCTCAAGATGCTGTTTATTTTCTTCTTGTTCAACTTATTTTCTCTTTTCTGCTACCATTTGTGGTTGTACTAATTTGCAACACATCAATGTGGAAAAGTGTTCTACAAGTTAATCGGCCAACTTTAATATTACTAACTGAAAATTCTACACACTATACGGTGCCCAATACACAACGTCAGCGGAGAATACAAGTGCTAAAACCATTTACTGCTTTTAATCTGACGGTTTTTCTGTGTTGGTTACCGTTGTATATTTTAATTGGAATTGTAAAATTTTCTCTAGAAGAAGATGAATTAGAGCAATCTCAAGTATTTGCCGTTTTAGTTTCATTTGCACAGTTGCTGGCTAATTTTAATAGCTGTGTAAATCCAATTGTGTATGCTCTCATGAATCCTGAGTTTAAAGACAATTTTACGCAAATATTTCGATACATTAAGTGCAAGTGTCCGGAATTTTGCACTGTGTGCGCGCACCCAGTTTCATCAGTTGAGTGTGAGGTAGACAGCTCTAGTGCTGAAGGCAATGAAAGTAATACCCCAAGGCGAGCGGTAACGATTTAAGAAAGTTATTGTAGATTTGTTAGCCTACTAACCAATTGTCAAAACTATTGTACTTGAATATGTTACCTGAAAAGTTGAAGCAAGTCAATATAAAAACATACGTACATATTCTAGGTTTCCATTTGAAAACGTTTGAGTAGAATAATGAACCTTGGCAAGTAAATTATGAATTATATATTCTCTGAAAATTCTTTATATTTTATTCCAACAGCTTATACTACCTATACAAATATTAAATAAATCTATTTTATTGTATTACAACTACATGTTTAAAATATTTGATACAAACGTAAAATATACATTCTAACTATTATTATAACGTTTGAAATTATTCACAGTTATTTTCTGAAAATACAATAAAAGTTGTACAATACTGGCACAAAATTTTATATTATTAAGCCTAAGACAATTTTTAAAGCAAATTTATTTCCTTTCCTAAACGCCTATGATCAAAGAAGTCCATCAGCATGAGACAACATAAATGAATTACATTGCCTAAGGTATAAGGTATACATTCTGTTAAACTGCGTCATTCGTAAATTCTACTTAAAATAGCTGAAACGTTTAGTTCTGCTGAAACAAATCCGCATTTATATGAAGATAATTTCCTGTTATGCAATTAGAGCATGACGCAAGCATAACACAATACAAAGTCTTGACTTTCTTATGTGGGCTTTGATCAGGAATGAGAAGGTGGGATAAAGGCTTTTTCCCATTTCCCGGTTTTCACCGGTAAAATACGGTATTATACACTAGACATTGGTGGTAAATACCACCCTACCCTATCCAAGTGTCCAAAAGTCCAAAAGAGGCATAATGAGAAGAACACTAGCTGTTAGATTTAAAAAAGCGGTAATACATAAACTCAATTTTAACAAACAATCAACAGCAGTTGTAAACTCATTAAAGGCTAAAGAAATAAAGGAAAACGGCATCAAAAAATAATAAATTAGTTAGGATACAATTTGTATGCTATAAAACATCAGTCGACACCGGGAAATGCTGTTGCTGTGCCAGTGCCAGACAAATCTGTGTTCTTTTGCCGGAGGAGTCTGTGTCAGAGTCGGAGTTATTTGATTAGCGAGATCAATATTTGATAAAAAATCAATCAGTTTCTCGTACTGAACACGAGACATGAGCATGACTATCACATGATAAGAAGTTCATTTAACGAATGCTATCATTCATTGGAGTGGAACATGTCAGCAAGGGCATGGATTCAGGCACACTCAACAAAACAGAACGTAGCTGGAGACCTGGACATGTAAAATCTAAAAACTCAAAGCAGCCCACTAATTCCCGTACAGTTGGCCACAATTTCCAAAATCTGGTCATTCGCTAAAGGGCAACTGGTACGAGGCTTGGAGTTAAATTCACCACTCCGTGTACCACCATTGTCCCTGTGTGTCCCAGTCATTCGGAGATATCTTCTTCGATTTTGTTTCAAATCTTTGCCGTTGGTTGACTTCATCCATTTCTTCTACATGTCAATCTGTCAACACGACCAATTGTAAATTGTCGTGTCAGGGCCGATATAATTGTGCCGGAGCCGATAATTGCGGTGGAGTTTACTTCTATTAATGATGAGCATATTCTATTTTCTAGTGTACTACTAGTAATACTAAGTTGCTGTTTACATTGCCAAGTTGGGCGATTTTCAGCTGTCAGCTCCCTGATGCCTTTTTAATTTAAGCTTTAGCTTTAATTTTCGTTCAAAAATAAGCCTTTTATATGGGGCAAAATGATACAATTAAATGTGTACAATTTCTCATATACCAGTGTATTTAAGGCACTTTTGGACATTTTGGACTTTTTCCCGGGAAAAACCTTTTTCCCACTGGGATGGGATTTATTAAAATGGTGGGATTTACTCATCCCTGGCTTTGATAAACGTTGTGCTAGTTCAAAGATTGTCTCAGATGCACAATTCAATGTCATTAGGGGTGCTAGTCTGTAACATACATACATGTTCATATCAATTTAGGCCAAAGTAAAGTTGTCGTAAGAATATATGGAAATCGTGTATACACTCGTGTAGAAACAATATGTTCTATGCAATTGCATGTTGAATGAGAAATGTGTTGAGGTACAAATGTGTCTAATTGTCTATTGAAAGTTTCTTTTGTTACTAGGTATACGCTTACACGGGAATAGTTTTATATAGAAATTGTCACCAAGCTAAAACAAAATATATTAAGATTTGGAAGTACTTCTTGTAAGTACTTGTCATTGTTCAAGATTCTAAAGATTTCATACGGCGATTATTATCCTTACTTAACTTATAACAACACTGTAAATCCCTCTGAATGGTGACACTAGATCATTCATACTTTACTGATAACGACAAACGACTATGCCATGTTTGAATTCAACAAGATCCCCATATACACCGGTTTTGACGAATATTAGAAAAGGGCTAATAAATAGGGAAAACCTAAAAACTCGTGGTCTAAGTCAGAAGCTTGATTACAAAACAAATTTATGCATTAAGGTATTTCACACTAACTGATTTTGTCTGTTTTCCGTTTTTAACTTTGTTAATTTTTGTTTGTATTATTATTTAAAAAATTTCGTAATAGCTCTGAGGTAAGCCAAAATTACGATTTTCCTATATCTAAAGGTTTGAGGCAATAATCCAAACGGAATCGTAAATGTTTTGAAAACTCCAACCATGTTTTGATGTAAGCAATACTGTTTTTCTAGATATCGGATCAGAAATCGTTTGTTATCGCGATTAATCAAATTTCACTACTACACACGAATACTCTGGTACACGGACAACGATATCTGCAATAGCTCACATGTAGCAGCAGCAAGCTATTAAAACGTTGTCGTCAGTTTCAACGTATTGCTTGCAGTTTTAGTGGTGGCAATATTCAGTATTCCGTTTGAGTATTTGGCAAATTCTGTAGTGAAAAGTAAAGATTTCTCTGAAACGTTGGGTACCTAGAGGAAAAGATTTTATGAAAACAGTGTATTCTAAAAGCAAAACAGTTTTATTGATAATTAAATATATGGCATTACCATGCTAAACTAACTTATTATAACATATATTTTGCCGCATGTATATGCACATAAGTATTACATAGGTATATAACTTTTACTTTTACTGTATTACTTAAGATCAAATAGCAGCCAAAAAATCAACATAAGAACTCAAGTTCACCTTGGTCTTAAATCTGATGTAATTTAAACCCAAAAATTTTTTGTACACTTGTAAAGAGTGGCCTAAATTTTAAAAAAACGTCTTATTTTCTAAAGAGCAAAGTGGAACAAATTACAATACAAGGTAGTTATAAACTCCGGAAATTTGTGCTATTTTCAAGTGAAGCATAAAATGTAGCCCACGCAGTTCTAAATATTCATACTTTAGTTCATCTTTTCACTTTCTTGTGTAGCAGCATCATTACGTTCATTACTCATCATATCTTCCGAGTTTATAGTCGCATTTTTGTCACGAAAGTAAAATTTCTCATATTTTCCTTATATACAGACGTCGCACAAAACCAAAACATAAAGTGGCAAGTCAAGCTGAATCTCATTAACTTGTAGTCATAACAAGTTATTACAACTTTGCCCTTACCACTAGCTCATTCTAAACATATAGTAGTATTCGCAACATTGCTGCTTTGTTTCAAGAAAAAAATCTCAATTGTATTCCGCGCTTTTTACCGTTTTTCTCCTCAACGCTTGGTAATGATTTTAAAATTGCGTTAGAGTTGTATTTGTTAGCAGTTGCCCAGAAATTGTCAAACTTATGTACTTGCATAGGCTATTGCCTGCAAAGTTTAAGCGTGCTGGTACATAAGAAATAAATATTTTATGAGTGTTTATAAGAAGAATGTTAAAATGGAGAAAAGCGTCATATAGTGCGTTTAAACTAAGAAATTGTTTTATTTTTGTTCTCCAAAAATGATTTATAAATAATTAAAATAGATACATGCGCATCCATTTTATTTAAAAAATTTATACAAATATATGTTATTATAAAAAGATATTATTACTAATAATGTTTTAACTCCATGCATATCATAAACTTATATCAAATAAAGCATTTTTTGTTATTTACAATTGTTCTTTGAAAGTACAATATACGTTATTTAGCCGCTACATGGAAATGACATTAATAAGCATGAAACAACTTTTCAAAAAAATAAATTTATTTCTTTAACTTCCCATGACAAAGCAAACCCTCTGAGACACAACCTCAACAAAATTACGCTGCCTAGGCCTAAGGTATATATTCTCTAAAACTGCGTCATTCGTAAGTTCTGCTCGAAATAATCTAAACGCTTGTAGTTCTACTGAACTAAATTAGCATTCGTAAAAACGTTGTTTCCTGTCACATAATAAAAGCATGACGCAGAAACTACGCAAAACAAGCTTATCATCCGCTTGCTCTATACTTCTAATGTTTTTCGTAAAAGTTGTGACAAATTTTGTTTTTTGTAAGAGGTACAATTCAATTTCGCTCAAGGCAGCTAGTCGTCAGCATACCTGAATTTTCATATAAACTTGAATTTTTGAACGCTCATTTCTTGAATACACTTTATCACCAGCAAGCTGTGTCACACAAATGTGTTTAATTGTTTATTAACGTTTGGACAACATAAGCTATACGCCCATACAAGGCAAGTTTTGTACGAAAGCTTGCTACAAAACTAAGATAAAAATCTCAATGTTGAAAGTACTTCTTGACCTTGTCTTCATTCAGGTTTACAAGCAAAACAAAACGAAGTGAGTGCGGAGATATCTTTCTACAAAACTGCAACAAACAACACCCACAGACATAAATCTGGTTGAAAATATGATTTAAAATTTGAGTGGTTAAGGAGAACGTTGATACTTAAGGAAGTACATCAAAAAATGATTTGCCGAATTTGCCAAGCAAACTACTTTAACTTAAATTCGCATGGTAATTCATAAGTTTTAGATTAGTAGAAAAAGAATTTCAAGTGGAAGTTTATTCTCTACAGCGATATCAAATGCGGTTTTATCGTCACTATTATGTTGTCCTTTGTCAACTCCTGCATCAATTAGCAGCTTCACGACTTCTATCAGCTCAGCTGTTGTAGACCATTTATCGAAGAACCATGCGGCTAAGTGTAATGCACTCTCCGAGTCGTATGTCAGCTGATTTACGTCACATCCCAATGCAACAAAATATTTTAGATGTTCAAAAAGACCCATGCAGACACAAACGTGCACAGCATTGTAATTACTGGAATCCGTAACTGTCCAGTCCGCTCCTCGATTAACCAGATGTCGCACAAACTCTAGTTTTGTTTTTTTCCAAAGTGCACGTAACAACGCTGTTTGTTCAAAGTCATTACGGGCGTTAATGTTAACAAACGAACTATTATCACATTTTGTAGTTGATGTTGATCCAACTGCTAAAAATAAATCCAAAGTTTCCAAAGTCATATCGAAGGAATAAATTGCTGTAAGAAGTGGTGTATTTAACGAACTGTTGCGCCAATTAACTAATTCAAATAGATTTCCTGGAATTTGTTTACCAAGCGCGTTTCCTTGGTTAAAAAACGTTTCTACTGGATAGTTTAAGTGAGTTTTATTGCAAAATTCTGGAATACAACGCACAACACCTTGAAAAATGTATTCGCTCCTAGCTGCTAAATGTAGCACAGAGTCGCCACTTTCTGTAACATCAAATATATTTGCACCTCGCGAAATGAGTAACTTGATCATGTCCAAATTTCCAGCGGCCACCGCTGTCAATACTGGAGTCATTTCAAGGCAATGGTAAGTTGTATGCAAAAGAGAGTTATCGTACACAAGAAGCAAATATACGATTTGATGTTGCTTTTCAATAATAGCTGTAATAAAAAGAGTATGAAAAAGAGATTTGTGATTTTTATAAAACTCGGGACGAAGCAATTCCGACAAAACACCAATTAAATTATGCTCGATAAGAGACATGTGTTCTGCATCCTTTTTTTTGAATTTGCAGTTTAAAATGGGCTTCCTGCTAATACACAGTAAAAATCTCAGAATCATTTCTACACAAGCATGAGTTTCCCAGGTGCAAAAGTATTCTTCATATAAAAATGGATGCAGAAACCAATCTCGTGCTCCACACTCGTCACACAAGTAATTTGCAAGTTCAAAAAAATCTGTCTCACTCATATATCCTAAAGCGGAGTACAAAATTGTTTCTCCATTACTATCAATTACTTTAGCTTCCACCCCTTTTTCAACCAAATATTTAATAGCTTTAAAATGAATGTTTTTACAAAGTATTAGGTTCTCTTCCCCTAACTCCTGGCAATAAGACTTTAGTGACAAATTGGGAAATTTTGATAATAGTAATTGGGCAATATCAAGTAACTTGTCTACTTCTTCTTCGCTACAGAAATAGGTGTCTTTAATACAATATTTTAAAAAATAACCCGGCGTCTCGGTCGAATGTAATTTTTCCAAGAAATAAAGGACCTTATCATAGTCCCCACGTAAAATTGAAAGCGGGATATAGAAGTACACTTCTGCTGATTCAATCAAATCAATTTTAAGAAACTCACGAAAAAAATGCACTACAGTTTCAATAGTTTCCACGCTACAGTGATCTACCGAAAGTGGTAAAATACTAGACACTTTTGAAATGTCAACCTTCGATTCCGTATCGTGGAAGCATTTGCATATTCTTGCGATGAGATTTGGTTTAAAATTTTTTGAACACTTTATCAAATATTTGAGAAGTCCCTTGTAATTTCTATGCAAGCAACCTTCCAGCGCCGGCAAAAACATCCAATTTTTTGATGATACACAAGCAGCTGTTTTAACTTGTTGGCAATTTTTTAGTATAAAAAAATTTAAAAAATATGTAACTACGGTTTCCCGCAGTGTAAAAAAACAGTACTTCTCAAAAAAATAGCGAATTTCACCTAGAGAAAACATATAATTAAAACCCAGTTGAAGTATTTCCTGATTACTTATATTTTTTCCTTTGGCTTCCTCGGTATTTGAAAAAATAGCATTAGCAAAAAACTCCGCCACCAAATACTCCGCAAAGGAACGATGCACGAACACAAAACTAAATTCATCATTTTGGCTTTTTGCTAGAAGACCTGCCGAAAAAATATGGTTTTCAAGTAACGTATCAAATGTAGATATATGGTCAACAATCTTCACTGCAAAAGTTGGAAAGACAAGCTGAAGTGCCTGCCAAACATGAAAGCTCTTAATAATGCAAGTAGTGGTACAAGTTGAATGGGAGCTTTCCGTACGGTACATACAGGAAAACTTGCATTTTGTTTCACCAAGATGGCGTATCAGGAATTTTTCATAAATCTCTGGAATTGAATTATGAAAATTTTCATCCAAATCAATTAAGTTTCTGCGATTTTTGTCAGCATATACTTCGGCTTCCTTGGTGTACACTTCAGCCAACAACCAACACATCAACGGTACACCACTAACAATGTTATCGCCTTCACTAAGCAGGTTCTTTAAACTCCGTAAACAATACTGAGCGAATTCCTGAAGCTTGTCACTATCAGTGCAACTACTACCTCGATACCAATGGTTTACGAGATAATTGCACTGATCTTCTTCAGTAAAGGGTAGAATGTCATAAGCAGTATCGCCGACAGCTTTTTCTAGTTGAAATCGAGCAACTGGTCGTGACGTCACATAAATTCTGATCTGCGGTGTGTTTTTCCGAACTTGTCGAAGAAAAGCGACAGTAATGTTCACTTTGTCATGTTGTACTTCATCAAGTCCATCGAAGAAAAGCTCAAGTGAAATTTTATGGCGCTTTAAAAGTTCCCGCAATACAATTTTTGCAAATGTGGAGCAACAAATATTCTGTAAAATTGTTGACAGTGGATCATGCAGTGATTCATTTTCCAAACACAAATTTTGTAATTCAATAAAGGCAACAATTTTTTCTGGCCACCTTTGTTTTATTTTTCTTGCAATACTTGCAAGGAGAAACGATTTCCCCATGCCAGGTAAATCACAAATGCAAACTCCTTTTACATTTTCTGTGGAGTTTATTTCAATAAACTCATTCTCTGATATAATTTTGTCGTTAGGTTCAAACGCCCGTTTCATGTGGTAGCGTAGTACGCTTGAGTCACCTGATGTTGCTTCAAGCACAAAGCTCTGCGCGACGTTATCATATGCCATCAGATGTACTGGTTTGTCAATCTTTTCACAGATTCTTTTCCAATCTCCCTGAGTATCCAAAAGAATATAATTTACTGTAATGTCTCTATTTAACAACAGTGCTGTTGAAGATTCAATTCTACTTGTCGTAACGAAATTGCGGAGTTGTAGGCGTTGAATGTTTTTAAAAACAAACACATCTACACACGTTTTTTTAAAAACATCAGGATTCACGTGAATCCGTCTAGATAGAAGTCTTGAAATGTACATAGAATGTTCCCGAGGAATTGTTTCACGAACCAACTCCATAGTTTGGTTTTGTAAAAGACTACCATGTAATTTGATACAATCTTGAGCCAGTATGTTCCTTTCAAACCATAATCTAATCGCTTGAATTTGGTTAATGTCTAGAATCTCTTTTAATTCCAGAATATTTCCCTGTAACGAAACTTTTACATTGTTGACCTTTTCTGTAGAAATACGCAAAAGAATCTTGCTGGCACCTGTTTGCTTTGTTTCCATTAGTGCCCTTGTTAGCTCATAATAAGCGTTTGTTCTTGTTTGCAGGATTATATATAGCTGATTAGCTTTTTCATGGTGGGATCCATGGGCTTGCTATTTCAAAGAATTTTATGAATAATATTAAATTATCTCAATTTTGTTCATCATGATGTGTTAGAGGAGTGTGTGAAACAAATTAAAATTTAACTCACAATTTGTTGAATGTCAGTATCGGAAAGCAAATTTTTAGCCTTAAGTTTTGCAAGTAAGGAAATACTACAGTCGGTAAAAGCCAGAAGGGATGGCAGGTTTGCTGTAATATGATCAATTTGCCAACTGTCCATTTTTAAATCAGGGGAAGTAAGAATTCTAAAAACCTCTGGGAGAATGTCCTGAAACTTAATAATTAGAAATATGATACAAAATTTCCTAAAAATATCTGAAGTCCCTTCAACTCGTCTTTCTGGAAAAAACCCTTCTGTTATTGTTAACCCCGCCTTCGATAGCTCAGTGTAAATATGGGCCTCAGGGATAACAGGAAACAAATGGACAGTTTAACTCAGACGAAACGACATTTTAAATAGCTCTACTGCAGAAGCAGCGAGCTAATAATGATAAAAATTACAAAACTAATCTCAATCAATATACCTAATATTGGGTACCTAATTTACACAAAGTATCCAATTAATCTTAAAATATTATGCATAAGACTTCCTGTTTTCAACGTTTGGTTGGAACAGTTATATTAGAAAAATATTTTGAATATACATAAAAATGGCATGTACTTTTGTATCCAAAAATAAAGAAGTTATTATGTCTCCCAAATATTTATTACTTTTTAGTGGACATTGTGGGGTTTTGGTTTTCACTCACCTTGTTTTTCTGTGTGATCTGTGCATGCACAAACCAATACAACAATTTAAGTGAAGTAATAATAAAGTGGGCTTTAAAGCGGTCAGTGGTAGACAATAAAATTGCTCGCTGCTGAAGACAATATTAAGAATACACCTTTTTAACCGAATTTTGACTTATTAGAAGATCACTTTTGAAATTTTAGTTAATAGGTAACCAGTCAATAGTAAACCATGAACAACGCTAAAAGTATAAAACAACAACTTAGTCCTTAAGAAGAAAAATCTAGAACCATTTAGCTTGGTTTAAAGCCCATTTAGCCCATCTACAATAGGTAAAACATCTTTATAACAGATAGGTTTAGAGCCAATCTACCCTGGTTTAGAGCCCATTTACCTGGTTTAGAGCCCATTTACCTGGCTTAGAGCCCATTTACCTGGTTTAGAGCCCATTTACCTGGTTTAGAGCCCATTTACCTGGCTTAGAGCCCATTTACCTGGCTTAGAGCCCATTTACCTGGTTTAGAGCCCATTTACCCTGGCTTAGAGCCCATCTACCCTGGTTTAGAGCCCATGTACCCTGGTATAGAGCCCATCTACCCTGATTTAGAGCCCATCTATCCTGATTTAGAGCTCATTCTAGCTAGTTTAGGGCCCACTTTAGCTGGTTCAGGGCCCACTTTAGCTGGCTTAGGGCCCACTATAGGAGTTGTATCTAGAAAATTCTGGAAATACATCAACTGTTCCTCTGATACAGTTCCTTTCAAACACAACTGTTCAATAAATATGACAAAAAAAGCAGAATTATGTATGGCTTAATCAGAGCCTTTATATCCAAATTTGCAAACAAATTTTTGCAATTAACAAAATTTGCAAAAAAATCCGTGACTCTGGTTATAACTGACATGAAATCAAGTGTTTCATGAAATCATGGCAAAACTGCTGTTTCAGGAAATCAGGGCCTAAATCAAGGACGTAAAATCTGTTTTTAAGGAAACAACCTGAACCGTTGTAATTCTGTAACCCCGGTCAAAAATTGTCCTAAAATTGTGTGTCGTATGGTATAAGTACTTGAGTAAAAATATTAGAAATTGCTGTGACCTCTGACCTAGAGTTGACATATCAACCTTAAATTCACAAGGGTTGCGCACGGAGTCTTGTATTATCTGTACATCAAGTTATCTCTAATCGGAGCAGCCATTGCTGAGAAAAACGCATACGGACGGGAATAGGAAACTATCAAATATCTGACCGATACTTGATAAAAATAAAAGGTGTACGATAAATATTGCAATAAATTTTAATTACTTCCAGAATCGGAAAAACTTTAGTATACGCGGCAAGTAGTTTTGGGATAAATCCTATATTGATAGATTGCCCTTGACTTGGGAAATGGAATGATACCAGTCTCGGGTGGCACAGATGAGTGGTTCGTATCTCAGGGGTAATTTTAAAATGCGTTAAAATGCATGCATTCAACGTGCCTCGCTTTACCCAAACGAACGCGGCAAGAACAAATGGCTTAAAAATTACAGAAAATGCTCATTGCAAGTTACAGTAAAAGGCGCGGGCTTCGCTACAGGCCCTTCGGGCCCTGCTCGTCCCTTCAAAATTTGCAAACATAATTAAAGGGTAGCAGGTTACAGGTTGCGCGCTTGCCGTTGGCAAGCCAAGCGCGCCCCTTCGCCGCCTTATAAATTCCAGCTTACCCGTCACACGTTTGGTCATATAGACTACACGTACCATTGCTTTATCCAGAGTTCGTTAGCCTAACCTTAGCTAACCTCTAGCTCAAATACCTCAAATTCTTGCCGCGTTCGTTTGTTGTAAAGCGAGACACGTTGAATGCAAGCATTTTAACGCTATTTTATAAGTACCCCTGGGGGACGAACCCCTAATTTGCGCCACCCAAGACTGGTGTCATTCGACTCCCCAGGTCAAGAGCTTTCGATTAGTATACGTTGCAGCGCCTTCGGCGTTGCCCCGTATGGCTTCGGGGCTGCGCTTCGGCTTCGTTAAAATACATGGTGCTCAAGCAATAAGTGCATTAAATGAACAACGTTGCTATTAAATTGTTTACAAAATGAAATATGTGAGTCGCTGATTTATTCCTCAGGTTCCATAAAGCTAACCCGCTATAGGATTGTTTTTGAAATATAATGTGCTTACCCAGGAGGTGGAGTTACAAATTTGTTCAAGAAGACTAAAGTAGGAATGGAAGAAGGAATCCTAAAATGATTTTTAACAACAATAACAATTTTCCCAAATTTTCACGCTAAATTGAAAACACTCAGTCGCTGAGCCAGTAGTGTGCGTTCTTGAGCTGACCTTAATTTAAACTCTGATTTCAGAATAAATCCCTGTTTTTCTGGGGGTTTCCCTGTGTTACATATATTTAACTTTGAAACAGTTATCTCGTGATTACGCAATACCAACATCATATTATATTACATGTACAGGCTTTTATCTGTATTTTATATAATCGTATTGCGTAATCAATCATGTCGCGTGATGTAAATGTGTCAAACATTCTGCGCGTGAATATAAGTGTTTGTTCATTGTGAACTTTGCTCAGCCTGATTAGAAAAGATTCTGTATGAGGACAATAGAATATATTCGATGCCACCGTAGTCATATGAACACACCGATGTAGAAATAGTAAATGGGTCGGTTGAACATCTCACTCACATTACAAATATTGCTTTATGTTGTAATAGTTTGATAAAAATATATTTAATTTTTCTGGTGCGCAGTTACTAGGTTGATTGACGCACCCTTTTAAGTGGGAAGTCTTTAGTATTAACTATTACAATAAAGAGTATATGCGCAATGAGTTTATCTGCTGTATTCATTCTGGATTATCAGATAAAAGCTGTTTTACAGCTAATTGTAAGTTCTGAATTTATCTGAGTATTGTACAAACAGTGTATATAGCATATCAGAATATGATCACCATATGCATACGCATCGACAACTTCTCTCCTTGCACTTTTGGGGCGTTAAGAAGAATATCTGTCCAACTGTAAATTTTGCGCTAAAGCGTCTGAACCACCCAATTTCCGACTGTTAGTTATCATCAATTTTTCAATACATACTGAAATGTTTAGAATACAGACAACACATTTGCTTAAAGTTTAACAATATTTTTAAAAAGCTTTCATAAAATTATCCTTTGCATGTATTCAACTTACATATAAGTTAAGTTCTAACCTAAGTTGATGCATACAGTTTATACTATAAATATTTTTAAAGTTGTAAAGTTGCAATGTATAGTATTTCAAGTTTTTAAAATGTATGATAGGTAATTAAAAAATTGATAAAATGTGAATGCAAGATTTAATAAAATCTGTTAGCGCGTTCAGATTTCAGCAATTTTAGTGATTTTGATTTTATAACCTGTTTGCTTGTACTCCTTTTTTCTAACGTAATCTTTGAGGCATTTTAGAAACTTATCAAATTATGTCGACCAGAGCAATTTTAATAGCTTTGTTGTCAGTCGCCAAACTTTATAAGCTGATTGAAATGTGGTATTTCGATTCCAGCATTTATATTTTCATAAAATTCTTCAAATTCCTTATTAAGATTCTTGCGAATTCTTAATAAATAATCAAATGAATCTATGTTCCCTGTTAACATAATCTCTCAGAGCAGGCCTAGTTCTTGCTGCCACGTCTTAATAGTTTCGTGTCGGTGGGTCCTTATTCTCAGCAATATACTGGGATCATAATACTTATTGCTTACATTCAGTTACTTCATATCATTATAGGTTAGTTTTGCATTAATAATAATTGATTGACGTTTAAAAAGTGTTTATATCGGGAGTATTGAGGATAACGGATAAAACATACTAATTAGGCGGTAACCTTACCACGTTTAACTGTACTTCAAAATGTACTTTTATAGACTATCAGGAATATTATACATACACTTTTGTTGTTTAATAATAAGCGTCATCAGGGAAACATAATATACACAAAAATATAAGAGAATAAAGAAGAAGTTACGTTTAAAGAAGTGACATTCTTCACTAGTGGTTTACTTCATAGGTGGCTTTTTCTCAGGAAGAAGTTTTTGTAAGTGGCTAACTTCGGAGATGGTTACCTTCGTAGGGAGCTTCGTTCGTAGGTGATTTATTTTGGGAGATTTCTTCGAAGTGACTTTTTTCTGGAGGCTTTCTTCATGGACCTATAAAGTTTGCGTTTTTTGTGCAAACTTGGATAAACGAAATCCAACGTTTTGAATTTTGCATCAACATATTTTATGCATTGGTGTCAAATCATCTTTATCGGACTCAAAAAATGGTTGTTTCCAGAGGATAATAAATACTGAACAAATATGATACTGAATCTCCATGTGCCCAACCGTTATAGTGTAAAAAGGTGAGCAGCGGTTCGGACTAATAATCCTTTGCAGTTAATATTCGTTTCTTAATAATTTCGGTGAAACAAGTTGTCGTGGGTTATTATGATATTTTGATTGAAGTAAGTGTTCCTACAGAGATCTTCCAAGATCGGATATTGTAACAAGGCTTCAAATAATGCTTTTGACTCTTTCAGCGTCAGGCTATTCCAATGAATTAAAATGGTGAACTAATTTTGGTATTTATACAAATATTATACTGCTTTCTGTGTATTTGCTGCTTTTGAAGTTAAGTGAGCTAATAAAATAGATTTTCCAATACCTGGAGTTTCGTACATAATAACGGGATAGTTTGATGACCTTTTTAAGCACAATTTCAAAAATTCATCCTGATTACAGAGTAAGTCGTCATCCAATACAAACGATTTAATCCTTTCTAGTATTGATCTTGTTTGTTTGATGTTTGTTTGTCGGTCTTGTTTGATCCACTGTACGCGATACTCTTCCGGACGAGTTTTGTCAAAATGATATGGATTCTCAAACAAAATGAATCTGGTGCTGACCTTGTATAATTGGTTGCTTGATTTGTTTAATTAATAAAAGTTTTCCAAAATAAAATTCTTTTATAAAAATTAGCAGAGATGGCTAAGCCCGCGGGTTTCTACATTAAAACCCGCCGGGTTGGGTTTAAATGGGCAATAACGGGTTTTTGGGTTTTAACGGGCATTAGTGGGCATTAACGGGTTTTATTTTATTATACATGCATGTATATGGAGCCATAGAAAATGGCGCCATTTATGGGTTTAAATTTAACATGGGGTAATATTATTGCCCAATAAACCCAACCCGACCAGGTGCCGGGCGGGGACGTTAAAAGCCGGGCAAAAACGGGTTACCCAGCTTAGATTTTAACCCGCGGGCCATCTCTGAAAATTAGTGAAGACAAACGATTAATTGCGATTCCAAATCGATTTTTGATCCGATTTCGTATAAAAACGTTTGGATAATCGGAAAAAACGATTCGATTTCCTAAAACATTTTTGATTCCGATCCGATGAGTGTTTAAAACGCTTGTTAATCGGTAAAATCGCGATTTTTCCCAACTACAGAACTTATTCCGCAAAATCTATTTTAAGCTTGACAAATTGAAATAAAGAAATTTACAAATAATAAAAATAGTCAAAACGCACTATAGACCCAAAACATTTATGTAAATCTGCTTTAAAATGAAGTTCCTGACTTACATAGCAATCGTGCTTTCATGTTTGGTTTACCACGCACACATGAAATGATCAATTTGTAAAAATCGCGATTAATCGCGATTCCGATCCGATTTTTGTGTAAAACGTTTACAAACGATTTTTCGTCGACCAAACCGTTTCCGATTATTGGATAAAGCGTTTAGACAAAAACCGATTTAATCGCGATTAATTTTCGATTTTTGCCATCACTAATAAAAATGCGCAGAGCAAAAATTCATTGTTTCGGATTTATTTTAAATGTGGCCGAAAACTTCACGTTTTAATCTAGAAAGTCTCCATTTCACTGGCAAGGTCTTAGTTTAGCAAGACGGATCACGATTTTACTGAAAATTTTGTGATTTTACTACAAAGGTCAAGATTCTTTTGGAAGGATCCAGATTTTATACAGGAAGTCATGAACTAAGTAGCTATATAGGGGCGTATAATGTAACTATTCCCTAAATCCAGGTTTAAACTAATCCTGTCTAATCCAAAATTTAATCCGAATTCCGTAAATTTGGGGCTAATCCTGCGATTAGGGTTAAGCAAGATTAAATTTAATCAGATTTTCAAAGGCAAGCATAAACAGGTTTACGACCACTTTGGATTAACTTCAATTTTAAGTGACGGATTGCGTAAATTCAGCTAATCTCGCTCGAATAATCTTTCTAGATTAACTTGAGTTTAAACCAAAGTTACATGATTGGAATAATCCTAAACCGGGTTTAAACTCGACTTAAACCCATGATTAAAGTTAGATTGTACGCCCCAGAGGTTATAATGAATTACGTAAGGTCAAATTTTAGGAACAGTCACATTTTGTCGAGGGCCTCAATAACGATACTAATTGAATTGCGGTAGTGAAGTCATAAATAGTAACGTTGTGTATATTTTAGAATGTACAGCTGTGAGTCGGATTAAGTGGAGAAAGCGAAGGACTAAACGGACAGACGGTAATTTATGGATGAAATCATATAAGCTGTGCCTACATAAATTACAGTCTGAGACTAGAGACTAGAAGCCAAGTTTTCTTAAAATTCCTAAATTGCCGTCTTTTCTTTCGTTGAATTGCCAGCAGACTACTGGCAGCAGTAGTCATGACAACGGTACTTCTGTAAACTAGGTCTGTTTTGCAAGTGATTATAATCCTACATCGGTTATTCCAAGTTCTGTGTTTAAATGGGATTCCGGGATTAATGGAAGCTCAACAAATTCATTGGAATCTATAAGGCTACATTTTTGTCTGTAGAATTTGTCACAATTAAAAAAAATCTTGACATACGTATATTGTATTGCTGTATTATCAATAAAAACGTATATGTCCTAATTGGTTAGATCAAAACAAGGCGATTTGGGTCTGAATCAGGCAAATTCAAGTTTAAACCTGGGAAAGTGGGTCTAAGCTAGACAAATATGTCCTAAACCAAACATGACCTTTGACTATTTCTAGTTCGTTGCTTTTTCAGAGGAGCTCATTTCGCAAATGAAGCAAATAAGCTGTAAACCTAGAAAACCGTTATACAACTATTGTTAGCTACCAAGCCACCATGATTTCCTAGTAGACTAAATTTTCATTAGTAGTGAGCACTTGACTATGACATTAGTAGTTTAACTATGACTATGTGTCGTGTTTTAAAATTGGTTGAATACTAAACATTAAAGCTAAACTAGCAGCAGAAATATATAAGATCAAAATATGCCCCAGAATTTCTTTTTTGTTAAGCTTATGATGCACCTGTGCGCATAAAAAAATCATCACCAGATTGTGATTTATCATCAGATTTATCAGTTGATTTTTTACGCATAAATTTATCTTTGTCCTGTAGCTCATTGTGACAAGACAGTTGATTGTTTTTTATCGCATGATTACTTTAATGTAATATTACTTTTTATCATAATTGTTTCACTCATCTGCATTCAGAGTGCAACTGATTCGGGCTCACAAACCTGAGCTGAGCTAAAACGTATTAAACGTGTTGACTATTTAGCTATATTTATGAATAAGATCTTATAAAACTAAGCAGCTAATTTTTGTGCTTGCAACAATATGTTTCGAGAAGTATTAGTTTTCTATTTTTGCTAGTTGGTTATTCTCACCAGCAACCAATATGCAGACCAGAGCAGGTAATTACATTATATGCAAAATTCCAAAATTTATTTCATGTTGATAGCTTGTTACGAAGCTGAGCATAGTAAAGCTGGTATTGAGATTGTCATGTTTGTCCGTCTGTCCGTGTGTGTGTGTGTCAGCACGATACAGGCCAGACGGTTTGTCAGAATCACGTCAAACTTAGTGAAATGGTTCATTGGGTTATCAGAAAGAACCCTATTGATTTTAAACCTGATAGGTCATCCCACCGGGGTAAAAGGGGGAGGTATCCCTCCTGACCATATGCTTTGTTAGAATCGCACCAAATTTGGTACAGTGATTCATTGAGTCATGAGAAATTGCCCTATTGATTTTGAACCTGATTTGTCATCCCCCTACGGTACTAGGGAGGGAGGAGTCAGAGAATCGGACAGATTGTAGGATCAAAATTGTGCTTATGTTGTTATATGCTATAAATGAGTATTGGTTTCCCTTTTTTTTATAAAAAATTTAAAAAAAAGAGTTAATCTTCATGTCCAACAGATTCGTCAACATAAAGCATGGCGAATCACCTTTAGCAAGTCTGTACCCGAAGCCAAATTAATTTCCCTTTTAAAAAAACAAAAGCCTGTTTCTAGGGTTTCTCGCTTAATTTCTACCTACCTCGCTTTAAATTTCTATTTACTCCCGAGTCCTAATATTCCTTCCCTAAAATCTCAAATGACCCCCAAATATTTCCTAACGTTACAATATGCTTATGCTTGTTAAAGTATACGCAGCATCGTACCTCTAGCATCAATTTCATCAATTTTTCCTTTATTTCCTTCTTCTCCTCTCACCGTTAGTCAAAAGCTACCGGCCACTCTGGTGGAAAAACCTCACCAATTGGCTATGGCTACTTTCTTTCACAGGAGAGCAAACTTTACAGTTTGATTACTCGCTGCCGACTGGAGAAGAGCTGCGCCACATCGCCTCTTTTTATACTCGCGCGCTCCATTCTCCGTGGCTTACAAACCGAGTTTTACATATAAAAATTCTGTAACGTAGTGTGTACTACTTTGCATTTCTTGCCACTGCCTTCACTCCAGCTCCCAAGTTTTTCCCACGAAAACGGCAATATTTGTGACCCCAAGTGTCACCACCTGTTTTTGTAATTTTCCCAGAAGTCTTTTCCCAGCCCACAGCTCAAAAACCAAATCCCTTTTCTTAACTGGATGAGTGGGATTAAACAGCCCATTCATTTCCTAATCCCCACCTCCATATTCTATCCCAACATAGATAGACATACAAATAGCTCAGCTTCGTATTTTAAATGATCATTAAATCGGTTTATTATATATTGAAATTGACATCGTCCTTTTACTCGGTCAAGCCATTACAGTAACAAATACTGTTTTACAAACGGTGACCCATACATATAAAGAATTTACTAGTGACTTTAAAAATTAAATAATTTAACAATTAACATTACATTTTACCAGTTATCACCTTTCGCAAATTTAAAAAAATATATTATCAAATACCATTCCCTTTGAGACTTCATTCCACAAGACTATACCACGATAATTCAAAGATTGACGATAACATTCCGATTGCGTGCTAGAAAATTACCTATCCTTAGGTTTTTGAACACTTCGAAATGAACACTTTTTGTTAATTTCTCCTAGTTTCCATGCAGCGCTACAAAATGTCACGAAACTTGGCACCCACAACAGCTATTAACTACCCTACATAAACACATATAAACCAAATGGATTGAATGTCTCAAAGAGAAATTATGGGAAAATGAAAAAATATCCTTCCCTTTTTAAAGGCACTGTACCTCAAACCTACAAGTCCGCCACCAACAATACCCCACCCCGGTATTCAGGCTTGTGGAAGATTTGTCACCAGGACAAGAACATGGATCCGCTTCTGCAATTGCTGTTAACGTTTTATTGTTCATTATTTCAGAAAACACTTGTGTTTCAAGAGTTTTGTTGCCTGCGGTGGCTTGAGTGATGTTCATGATCTTAGTGTAATTCATAATACTAGTTTGTACTCCACTCGCTCCGGTAGTCTCTCTTCTGACAATATTCTGTAAGTAGCTTAATAAAAGAAGTCACCTGAAAAACGTGACTTAAATATTAACAATTTTGCTAAACTGACTCTTAGCTATATATTAAAGTCAGTTTTTGTTCCTCCAATTGTGTGTTTCTACAGTTTTAGTCAAAATTGTCTTTGAGCTATTAAGTTTTATTCTAAGGACAACTCCTCAATTCAACTTTCTATTCTAAAACATCAAAGTCAGTTATATATTATCCCAACCTTTGGAAAAAGCATAGCCTCATGAACCTGGTTTCTTGAATGTATACTATATTTTCTACACTGCATCGGTGTGCATTTGAGTTTTGAAGATTTTCTACTTTGCACTGTCATTAAAAACAGAATAAAGCCTTTCACTTGAAAATCATACAAACCTCACATCAAATCGTTATACAGGTCAATACTTTCGGCTGTATATTCTTGCCAAGCATATAGTAACATTATCATTTAATGTACAATAATTTGTGTATTTTTTAATATAGAAAATCATGTGGAAGCTGCAAAATATTAATATGCCTTCAGAGGAAGAAGGAAAAACGACAAAATCATTAATTGTCGTCCAATGAACGGGACGAACGTGAAAAGTAATTTTGTCTAACAATGTTGATGCAATATTCCAGTGGGTGGAATATTCACGGGAGTGATTGTTATTTTGGCGCTTAGCTTTTTGACAAAATGGTTTGCATACATTCCCAAAGCGAGTTTGGCAGCGGTGATTTTGTGTGCTGTGATGCCAATGATTGAGTATGAAAATATTTTGCCAATGTGGAGAGTTTCAAGTAAGTCAATAAAAATTATGATAATTTATGCCAATAATTTAAAATATTTGATATGACACTTTTTTGATACAGAACTGGACGTGCTTACATCTCTGATCACATTCGTGGCTAGTTTACTGCTTGGAATGGAATACGGAATTATTATCGGCGTTGGAGTTAGTCTAATTATTTATCTGATGCGACCAGTTTGACCAAAAATTCAATGGAAAATTGTAACTGTGCATACTGCTGACCAAAGTAGTGTAAATGAAATCGTAAAGCGTGGATCTGGACAAAGTTTTGCTGTTAATTTTGATAAGAAAATATATCACTTGATAAGACCGGAACAAGGATTTCAATTTCCTAGTTGTGGACGCGTTACGTACTTTGATCAATAAAGTAGCCTTAAGATATCCAGATGTTTTAGTAATTTGTTTAGATTGTGAGAGAATGATTGATATGGATTTTACTAGTGCTAGTGCACTAAGCTCTTTGGTAAAAGCACTAAGGAAAACGGGCAAAGAGTTGGTTTTGTTGAAGTGTGAGAAAAAGTGGTATGATATGATGGGTATTGTAGGGCTTAAGAAAGTAGAGATGTTTGGTAGTAAAAAGGAGTTGGAGAGGTGGATGGTGAGTAGTACGGAGAATGAATAGTAAAACTAATCGTTTATATTGAAACATGATATTTACCTAATAAAAAAGTAAAACGTATATATGCTTGTGACATTTTAATTTGATATTTGCATAGCATGCATAGCAGCTACAGATAACTCATGCAACAAAGCTAGCACAATTTAAATACATGTTTTGAAATATTTCATCATCAATTACAATTTGGCCGAAATAAAAGTAAATTGGCCATTTAGCTTAAATTAAAATGTTGCATAGTTATATTGATATCCGCTTGTAGGGATGCAAAAATGTGTGTACATTGTTTCCACATGAAAGCCTTTTTCAGTCCTGTGTACTTTCTTCACAATGCGACAAAATATATGCTTGCATTGAAAATAAGATAAACCATTCAAATAGTAAAAAGTAAAAACCCAACGTGTGTGAGAACTTTAAGATAATAACTTTATTGATTGCAATTTATGAAGTAGTACAAACAATC
The DNA here is from genome assembly GCA_029691765.1 of Entomobrya proxima. Taxonomy (NCBI): domain Eukaryota; kingdom Metazoa; phylum Arthropoda; class Collembola; order Entomobryomorpha; family Entomobryidae; genus Entomobrya; species Entomobrya proxima. The sequence continues at coordinate 47,394,950 of CM056170.1, forward strand.
AAAAGGCAATGTTGAGACTTCATATTGAGGTGAGGTGTCATGTGGCGTTATAAAAGGTCAAGCTTACATCATAAGACAGTATGCAATTTGCAGTGATCTCATAGTTTTGTTAAGGTTTTTAATTTTACAACCATTTCAAATTTTATATGTACAGTGTCCAGCTTGGCATGATCCAATAATTGAATGGCAAGTCAGCAAGTTCTTGGTTTCATACAACAAACCGCGATTTTCTGAATTATATGCTTTACTTCACTTTAAGCGTTGTATCAATAACACGATGAAACAAATCATTTTTACAAAGATTTGTTTGTCTGCTTGTGCGACTTCCATATATAAAGTGGCCTATAAACAAACGCTGGCTAACTTGACAATTGGTGCTGCACTACTGAAGACACGAGGAAGCACAAACACAAACATCCGTGACTAAATCTTCAGGAACAGAAACTAAGGCAGGAAATACTTAAATACATTTAAGATAAAGCAATAGAAAGTGCGGAAGGAAGTACCACACAAGAAAATATATTTTGATTATTGGTGTTGTTATTGATTATGGACTCTTTAGCTGTTTAGCTTTAAATTTGCTAAATTTAATTTGCTTTTTGAGAATGATTGATATGGATTTTACTAGTGCTAGTGCACTAAGCTCTTTGGTGAAAGCAATAAGGAAAACGGGTAAAGAGTTGGTTTTGTTTAAATGTGAAAAAGAGTGGAAAGATATGATGGGTATAGTAGGGCTTAAGAAAGTGGAGATGTTTGAGAGTGTGAAGGAGTTGGAGAGGTGGTTGGTTAGTAGTACGGATGATGAATAGTAAAACGAAATTATAATCCTTTATTTTGAAACACACTATTTGTCAAATAAAGAAAAAAAATTGTGTGTATCTGTTTGTAAGTTTTTATTTTCATTTTTGACTTTTGACAACAGCAGCAGCAACCAACAACATTAGTACGGATAATGAATAGTAAAACGAAATTATAATAACACCGTTTGTCAAGTAAAGAAAATATAATGTGGATATCTGTTTGTAAGTTTTTATTTTAATTTTTGACAACAGCAGCAGCACCAACCGCAACACCATAATATTATGATTTCACAAGCACAAAAAGTGAGCACAGGCAAAAAACCATGCGAACAAGTCATGAGCCCATGCAAAACGCAGTAAGCTTTAAGGCTCTTTTACATGTCAACTTTTCTTTTCAGTAATAATTTTATGCTACCAGAATTTCAAGTTGATATACGATTTATAATTGTTGCACCTTTCATTTATATTTATACCGTACTAACCCAGCATTCATAAGATACTAGTACGCTAGTCTGAAAGATACATGTGTTTTAAATTTATGAAGGAAATACATAAAGAACTGCAGTAAACATTATATTTTTGAAACCAGAACAAGTGATACTGCTTGGTCAATAATATTATCCAAATAATTTCGAAGAGTCACTTTGTCAAATATAGTCACACCGTAGTATAAACGCAAAGGACGCTGCGACTTTGCTACTCTTTGCCAAAGCCGTCTCTTAAACGAATTGTCCTTGGCTAGTAACAAAATTTCAGATTTGCTTCACACAATATTAAACAGTAATAGACTTTTTTCATGACAACTTGCTAAAACAGGTATAAATTGAAACATTATTAAGACCAGCAAACTAAACACCAGACACACAATGAAAAAATCGTTCACCGGAAAGAAATTTCTTCGTGCTAATATCACCCATAAAGTAAGTACGCTAATTGTAAACCCAATTGCGTAATCAACCGCAGCTACGGCTCTACACAGATCTGTGCCAATTTGATTTATAATACTAAGCTGTCTGAACATGTGAATTGCGTCGGGTCTTCCAACATCTGAGCCATTTGTTATTTTTCGTATTGTTTTTAAACTTTGTCTGTATATCCGGCAGATCAACAAAAAGCACATATAGTGTAGCACAGCACTTCTGGATGTTTCTAGTCTTAACAACATATATAACGAGAAGAATAAAAGCCTTGAAATTAATTTATTGATATTATGCCTGCTAAACATAATTTGATCCATGACAACCTGGAGGATTTTTCGATTTCCAAGAAATCACTGTTATATTTTCGTTCATATGCTATCATCAAGTTAAAGTACTCAACAAAGCTGTTTGAATACGCTCCAACGGTGACCGCATTTGACAGCAAAAAGTAAGTCCATAATGCAGAAAATATTGATATTCTTAGAAATAAAGCAATTGGTAAAAACTTTGAATGGTTAAGGTGAGCAAAAACTGATATTATAAATGACAAAGTTACTAGAAATACTAAAAACGTGGAAATATGATATGGTAAGAACTTATTCAATTTGTCGGAATGAAGCCCAAAGGACTTTGATGGAATGTCGAATTGTATGGGATGGGAACACAGAAGCTTTCCATAAGTTTTCTCGTATATTTCAAAAGCTTTCCAGATTAGTGCAGTAGCCATTTCTTTGTTACTGCTGAAGTTACAAAATACCAAATTAAGTGCTAGCTAGAATTTAGGCTTGAAAGTTATTTCTTTTTTTTTGTTAAAACGAGCTTGAAATGGGATTGTATTTTTGTGAATAATGGCGTTTGTAGCGTTTAGAACAGTCGTTTTCTGTGCGAGCATTAGGTATGGTAGTTCTAAGTCTGACGATTTTATTACAGTTTCTTTGTGTAGGACATGCAATGTCAAAAGTTCATATATTTAGTATGATTTTATCATGCTTTGCAAAAAGGGAATACTGATTTACCTTGTACTATAATTATAGATGTTAATCTTTGCAATAGACTACCGTCAGAGCTGAAAGTAACAGTCGTAATATAATTGAAAAGTAATACACTTCCAAATACCAGAATGGTTAAAAATATCCTGGCTCTTTCTAGCATTGGTGAGGTTATAAATATGTTTTTATGAAAACCTTAAAAATCTTAATTAGATGAAAATGTCAAAAATAATATTGGATTTTATGTAAGCCAACCTTATTATTTTTTAAATAAAAAGAGTCAGCCATGTATCTTCAATTAATTATCTTTTGTGCGGAAAAAAATTAGTTTACTTTCAAAAAAAATGCTTGAATGTAAAATGTATAAATTCTGAGAATTTTCCCAGAATATTAATGGAAATGTTTTTATAAACCGCAAAACAAGTTGTAAATACATTGAAATCAGTGTGTAAACCAGCTAATACCACAACATTTGAACTCACTTGAGCAGTAACTCAATTAAAACAACGTTTTCATTCTTCCAAAATAATTCCATATGATTGAACCCTTACCGGATATCCTAACAAGGCTGCCAAAAATGGGTTTGTATGCAGTGAGGTTAGCTCAGTTCACCTCAATGAACTCAGAGCTTTGAGTAATTGCTTTGATAAAATGTACGCCGTAAATACCGCAAAGAAAAAGTCTAACTTTTTCCTGCGTTTTATGAAAATGCTGATGCCAAATGAGTACCAAGCGGAAAATATAAATCAATTCGTATACCAGCTAAAATAAATACATTTTGTCTTACTTGGAAAACTTAAAGAAAATAATTTTCCCTCAAAATCAAAAATACCAGATATAAGTAAACGGGTACCAAATTTACTTAAAATGTTGATAAAAATGGGTATGTACGCAGTAGTTGTGAAAGTAAAAGCAGATTCCCCTATCCAATTTTTAGATTCCGCTATCCCATATCAGCTAAAATGACTTTTAATGGGAAATTGATGTGTATGTTAACCCCCACCCGTACTGCATTATGTTCACATTCCAATTTCATAACCTGCGCACATCTCTGCTGAGTGTATGTAAGAAGAATGTTTTTTACATTCAGGTCTTGCATCATAGGGAAAGTATCGGGGTAGGAAAGCGTTACCACTAAATCTGAAACAAATAGTTTGGCAGTAAAAAACAAATTAAGAGAATATATTGATGATTAATCAAAACTCCCTAAAAATACCCAATAATGGGAACAATTCTGATGGTATCTACGTATTGCCTGCTAGTTTAGGTGACAATATTCAACTTTCTATTGGAGAACTGGGTATACAAATTGAATTATGGAATGTAAAAATTTCTTTCACACTAGAAATATACTTCATTACGAAGACTTATTACTGTTGATTCATATTAGCTTTATTGACATGTGAATACATAGCACGCTACGGGAACAAGTTTGCACATTTATTTGCACGTAAACACTACAAGTCAGCGTTATTGCAAAAGTTGACCGTGGTTTTGAATCGAGTTTCAAATTTAATTTAAAGTTGAGAAACGTT